>CM017912.1:2098988-2116488 GCA_008369825.1 Triplophysa tibetana
TCTCTCTCTCTCGCTCTCTCTCTTGCTGTTTTTAACAGCACAGAATAATGAAGTACATGCTGTTTGCCGTCTTATTTTTACCTTCTCGCAGTCGTTCTCGGTGAACTTGCTCAGAAGACGAATTCTCTGCTGTCCCTTCAGGTTCCTCAACAAGGAGGCGATGATGGAACAAACATGCTCTGAGAGAAAGAAGAGAAAAGATTTAGCACCCGTGTCCCTCGCTCACATGAAAGAGAAACAGCAGCTGTGAGCGGGATGTGACAAAGACACAGCAAGTATGAACACAGACACCTCTGAGATTACAGTTTCAAACTTTCTCATGTCAGAGAGATTTTGGCGGATTTTTGTCAGTCCTGATCAAAACCGCCGCAGCGATGACAGAATCTTGCATTTAAACGCCTCAGAGACTTTCAATCGGTGCAGACACACACCTCAGAATAAGCTGAACAGTTTTCTAAACTTTCTCTACGGCTCTCAGAGTGATTGAGATAACCCGCTGTTACAGTGAGTACATTAATGCTTGTGTGACACAACAGAAAACGAAATATGATAACATATGCCATAATACATTTTCAACTAATAAATATATTTGTAAACGTCACTGTAATTCTAAATATGAACTGGCTGGTTTCGGATTGGTGGATTAATGCATAATTCATCTGAAAAGGATTTGAAAGAAGCAATGTTGACTTGTCCTTCATCTAACACAACTGATCAGTTCATCTGCTCATTCATAGAGACGTGAATGTTGTGTGTTTGACGAAGCAGTGCAGTGTTGTGGGATTGAGGACTGACGCTGTGCTAAAGGATACATTACATTAACAATACACACGCCATCTATTACATAAACTATAATGCATATCCTTCTGAAACCTTGGATGTCTAAATTTGCTGTTTTTCAGAAAATAGAAAAAATGTTGTACTTTTTAAATGATTACATACTAATACTTTTTATTGGTTAGATATTTGCGAAACCCGATGACAAACATAAAGGATGACTAATAATAGATATTTATGGTAGAAAATACAATCCCAAAAGATGGAGTTTCAGAAGGACAGCAGTGATGTTTTTAACAAATAAAGAGAAAACAAACCAAGGATGAAGGAAAATCACACATAAAAAAGAAAGAAACAAGGTACAAGAAAAAAAAGTAGATGAAAAAAAAAGTGAAGGACCAATAAATAAATGAAGCATAATAAATAAGAAAAAAAATGAATAAATATGAAAGTACAACAAGGAATACAAAGACAGTCAGGAAAATTGAATGAAAGATCACTAAGAAGTAAAAAACCGAGGGATAAGCTACAAAGATTAAAAAAACAATAATGTACTAAAAAAGACATAAAGCAACAAGGAGTAAAAAGACAGAAAATTGATGCATGATGCATGTATAGCCGCGAAAAAATAAATAAAAGACCATTTCAAAAACCATTTCGGTATTTACTATTCCTAGGTATGTGTTTGGTTAAAAAAATGATCATTTATGACAGTAATTTACAGAATGTCAGAGTCTATTTTCATTTATTTGCAGAAAATGAAAACTGCAGAAACAGGTGAAAATGGGATGTTCTGTGTTTTTTCAGATCTCAAATACGGCAAAGGAAACAAGTTCTGATTCACTTTTATGCAGCACATCAGTCATTTTATTTTTATATATCTACATGTATTTAGGAAATGTAAAAATAAAATGTTTTTGATACTCTGGATTCTCATCACAGTTTGTCTTTCACATTGCTGCTGGACGACTTTGTCACTCCTGGGGTTTGATTTAGTTGAAATTCAACAAAACCCTGGACTGAAATTACCACAATACATCTAGAAATGATGATTTGAAAATTCGTTAAAAAAAATTCGTAAAAAAATGACATGCTTCACCCGTTTCCAGTCCAGTCTTTAAGCGCACACACACTTCAGCATCGGTTCTAATCAGTGAATTTGTGAGTGTCTGAGAGCAGTTCTTCTATACTGAAGTACGTGACCGCTATAACAGCACATACACATGAAGAGAAAAATTAATATTTCACTGCTATCTCATACAAGCCCTCACAAGCAATAATCAGTCGGCCTTGATAAAACAATTTAATTTGGCCTTGGCTCTCGCCGCCTCTGAATACAAATGAGACTCCTTGAGTTTAAGCTTTGGTCCACGAGCACACGCCGCAACTCTTAACAAACACATTACGCATTCTAATGCAGCGGGAGCGCGGTGGGCCTGAATTAATCAACACGCTCCAACAGGAAGCGCTCGGTCAGCACCCCTGTGTCACGGGTCTTCAAGGCGACTCCGGGGAGCACGGCCACTAGACGAAGAAAAGTGAAGCGTTATTAGTGGCGGCATAAAGTGTCTGGAGGTGAGCAATACAGCCACAGGGACACGAGAGAGGGAAGAGGTCTGAGATAAGTGCCTTATCTTCCAGCGCTGCCCCGGGAAAGCTTTTGTCATCATTATACACAGGAAAGACTCGACTGCCCAACACCATTAGTCCAAGTCGCCATGGCAACGAGAAGAAAGTCCATCGGCTGGCTGGTCATAAACGCAGCGGGGGCGCCAAGAGGGGAAAATAATCTCTGTGGGATTAGACAGGAGTCAGTCAGTGTGGTGCACAGCGCAAATAACATTTCTGAAGGACAATGCATTAGAGAGAGAGTTGTTTCTAGAAAACTGTTACTAGAGAGTGCACATATCAATGCCCCTGCACTTATCCCAGTGTGCACATTATACTTTTCAGAATGCTAACTTTAATATTTACTTTACAACTTTAAAGAGTTTCAATATCACCAGCATTCTTTTAATGTGGCTTCTGATCCTCAATGTCCCCTACACACTTCAGAGTGCTCACCTCAATGTCCCCTACACACTTCAGAGTGCTCATCGCAATGACCCCTACACACTTCAGAGTGCTCATCTCAATGACCCCTACACACTTCAGAGTGCTCATCTCAATGTCCCCTACACACTTTAGAGTGCTCATCTCAATGTCCCCTACACACTTCAGAGTGCTCATCTCAATGACCCCTACACACTTCAGAGTGCTCACCTCAATGTCCCCTACACACTTCAGAGTGCTCACCTCAATGTCCCCTACACACTTCAGAGTGCTCACCTCAATGTCCCCTACACAATTCAGAGTGCTCACCTCAATGTCCCCTACACACTTCAGAGTGCTCACCTCAATGTCCCCTACACACTTCAGAGTGCTCACCTCAATGTCCCCTACACACTTCATAGTGCTCATCTCAATGTCCCCTACACACTTCAGACTGCTCATCTCAATGTCCCCTACACACTTCATAGTGCTCACCTCAATGTCCCCTACACACTTCAGAGTGCTCATCTCAATGACCCCTACACACTTCAGACTGCTCATCTCAATGTTCCCTAGACCCTTCAGAGTGCTCATCTCAATGTTCCCTACACACTTCAGAGCAGAGTTGGGGGACTCGAGTCACATGACTTGACTCGTGCCTTACTCGAGTCACAATTTTTATGACTTGCGACTTGCTTGATTGATGTAAGAAAATGACTTGACTTTGACTTGAGAGCAAGTGACTTGACTTGACTTAAAGTGGAAGACTCGACAATGACTTAAAGTATAATGAAGTAATACAATTTGTTTTAAAAATAATTATTGTACCGCCTGCACAACAAAAAACCGCGCCAGACATGGCAGACATCAGTTGAGCTCCAAAGATAGTCACGTTCGGCTATAAGGACATTAAACTTTATTGGACCGTGCCAATAAAAACGTATTTGCCAGATGCATAGTATGCAACGCAAGAATGTATGACACGACAACCACAGCGTCAAATTTCACCCGACATTTCAAGAACCAAAAGGAAAGATAAGAAAGTAGTTTATTTATAGTCAATGTAATTAAACCGTCACTAATGTAATGAATTAATCGTTTATGTTTAATTTTGCCTTGGTTGTTTTTTATTAGTATTATGTGATCATCGATCATCACTGATAAGCCTACGTCTCATCTCAGAGATGTATTGGGGAATTTGGCTGTAACAATGGCGTAGCCCGGATTTTAATGTCGGGGGCATTTTAAAAAGAAGGGGCTTCTCTATATTACACGTAGGCAAATGTCTATATTAAATGCGCGCATGTTCAAGTGTTGGTGTGGACTGCTGTGGAAACTGAATAGCAGCTCCCTTATACTGCATGACAGGCTGATGGACGTGCCGGTGAGATCACTTCTACCTAAAAAACTCTTTAAAACCTTTTCGGTCATACTGACGAGAATAATTTCATCATTCATATCGTATAACCGTCTTCATTTTTTTGTGTACACTCACAATAACAATATAATGTTTTGTGCTGTAGAATAATGAAACCAGTTCAAATAGAAAAAAAATGTTCTCAAATTATATATTACGTATGAAACGTGCATATTGCACGTCCAATGCAGAGATGGCGATTAAGCATCAAAACTTCTTCACTGGGCTATTTTAACATACATTAACATTTTATTTATATACTGCCGAAATGAAAAAGATCCTTTTATTTTGATTAACGAGATTCAAGATTGAAGTCAATAAAATGATCCGAGATTCTCATCACTAGATGTAAATTCCCTACTGTGCCCTATAATGGATCAGCACAAGTATTACAACATCAAATATATACAACATATAATAGGCTGATTTTCAGTCACAATTCTTAGTTTATAAGCTTCATAGCCTGTATACATGCTTAAGTCTTACATTCTGTCAGTTACAAGTATTTCCATTTCTGTGTATATGAAAATGTGTGACTGCTGTAACCAAACTTAAAGCACACACAGAGGCAAGTGATCAATTAAATTATATTTACAATTGATTTTCCTTAATATATATATATAAGTTTTCAAAAATAAACATGTATCGTAAAAATTTACCTCCGTTTATTTTGGTACTGCGACTTGACTTGACTTGCAACTTATCAGGACTTGACTTGACTTGCTTAGGGTGAACCCTTGACTTGACTTGCTTGATTTGTCTAAACTGTGACTTGAGATTTGACTTGAAACTTGATGGTTAAGACTTGAGGCTTGCTTGGACTTGACCATATGTGACTTGTTCCCACCTCTGCTTCAGAGTGCTCATCTCAATGTCCCCTAAACACTTCAGAGTGCTCATCTCAATGTCCCCTACACACTTCAGAGTGCTCATCTCAATGTCCCCTAAACACTTCAGAGTGCTCATCTCAATGTCCCCTACACACTTCAGAGTGCTCATCTCAATGTTCCCTACACACTTCAGAGTGCTCATCTCAATGTCCCCTACACACTTCAGAGTGCTCACCTCAATGTCCCCTACACACTTCAGATTGCTCATCTCAATGTCCCCTACACTCTTCTGAGCGCTAATCTCAATGTCCCCTACACACTTCAGAGTGCTCATCTCAATGTCCCCTACACACTTCAGAGTGCTCATCTCAATGTCCCCTACACACTTCAGATTGCTCATCTCAATGTCCCCTACACTCTTCTGAGCGCTAATCTCAATGTCCCCTACACACTTCAGAGTGCTCATCTCAATGTCCCCTACACACTTCAGAGTGCTCATCTCAATGTCCCCTACACACTTCAGAGTGCTCATCTCAATGTCCCCTACACACTTCAGAGTGCTCATCTCAAGGTTTCCTAAACACTTCCGAGTGCTCATCTCAATGTCCCCTACACACTTCAAAGTGCTCATCTCAATGTCCCCTACACACTTCAGATTGCTCATCTCAATGTCCCCTACACTCTTCTGAGCGCTAATCTCAATGTCCCCTACACTCTTAAGAGTGCTCACTTCAATATCACCTGCATTTCTTTCAAGTGCTTAGCTCAATGTCCCCTACATTTTCCAGAGAGTTCACTCCAATGTCCTCTACACTTTTCAGTGTGCTCACTAAAATATTCTCCCTTAACTTCACAGTGCTCATTTTAACCTTCCCTACACTTTTGTGAGTGCTTACTTCAATGTAGCCTCTTTAATGTTTTACTACACTCTTCAGAGAGCTCACTTTAAATGCTGTCCTTTCTTACAGTGAACAGTGCATGTGACTCCCTCTGAAATGGATTTGGCCCTCTAAAGCAGCGTGATGTCACAGATGTTTCCATCTGCAGCGAAAAGACGAAAGTTTTTCTTACCAATTGTTAAAGAAAAGTGGATTATCACATTATCAACAGGCACAATCTTCAGGAAAGGAAGAGCTAATTTTCAATAATGAATCCATTAACAAAACCTCAGAGACGAGGAGAACAATGACCCGATTCCAACTTTCATTTCCAACAGAAGAATTAACAGAGCTCTGGAGATCAACGCAATTACACCAGAGCTTCTGATCCAATTTAACAAAGCAATTCAAGCACTTATCGCAATTATGACGTGTCCGGTAGAGATTAAGAAGCACTTAAAAGACAATCATTAGAAGTAAATGAACTGCTGCGTCTCCCTCCCCGATCATCTGAAATCACATTCTGCCGATCTCGAGACGCTGCTGAGATGACGACGCGAACATCTCAACATTCTTACAACCCTCGTGAGAACTGATATTAGCTTCTGTAGCACAAGACATTTGGTCAAACCTCTGGAGTAATTCAGTGCGAAACAGCCCAGAATCCCTTGCACCGACTGATCAGAGATCAGCCAAACAGAACCGCAGACATTTCATCAACTCAACAATAGTGACGTTTGTGTCGATTTCTTCAACAACCAATAAATTAGTCTAAAGATGGTCTGTTTTTGATAATACAACACGTAATTTCATATTTTATTGTATATTAATTGTATAAAATTAAATTTAAACAACTCGACAGTGATTGATCAAAGGCCAAGCAAAGGCCCAGGAATATCGTGATTGATATATCACAGGTATACCTGGTATACCCAGTATATCACAATGACTATACTGGGCCCAGGTATACTCAGTGATTGAACAAAGGCCCAGGTCTACCGGAAGTTAAGTTTGGGCAACATAACGTTTGTTACGCTGAATCATTAAATGTCTGGTGTATCAATTATAAATTAGTAGCATGTATTTAAGAAAAAATTGTAAACAATTATAAACATTTATATAATATACGATATCAATTATTGTCAAAATATATTTAAAATATTGTAAATATCTCCTAAATACATATATATATTCATATAATATAAAATGAATATGCACAGTACGCAGACATCTATAATGTAAACACAAATGTTTATTCTAAATGCGATTAATCACGATTAATCTTTTGACAGCCCTATTATAACGCAGAAAATTTGAAGAAAACTCAAACGACACCAGAGATGCTTCTCTGGACTAACTGAACGCTTTTTTTATTGGTTAAGTTTAAAACCATGAAATCTGGCAGATGTATGTTGTGTAGAGATGGGCGCTATATATATATATCGCTAATTATACTATTCTAAATTGATTTTGAAATCGATTCAATGTTTTATGCACAGCTCTTCATTGAACTACGGCTCTTTGATCAGTAGGAAGCACTGCTCAAACTAAAATCCCTACGAGTCGCTTTTAACATGCATTTGAAAAAGTAATACTTGTCAAACATCATCACTATGAATATACTTTATTATCATGTATTATATACACAAAAGTTTGAAGAAGAGCGATAGCATATGACCACAGTCATTTCCTGGAACTAATTGTTCTTCTTCTGTTTCCCATATTCAGAGTTTCTGTGCAAGAAAGGCCTCAGGCTTTCAGAAGTGGCTGCATTTAACAGCTAATCATTGAGAAACTGAAACATAAGAATCGTACAATATATTGCCCAGACCTAATATCATGGTGACAGACGAGTTCAAAGTTCACCTTGACTGTGAAGCAAATATTCAGCATGTCACAACTTCTTCACTCCTTCCATCGCAAACACATCATTAACTCAAACTCATCCTGACAATCTCTCTCGCTTTCAACCCACACATAATTATTCTGCTGAAACCTCTCAAACTTCTGCTCACGCTATTGTGTTCGAGCACAAGATTAACATCCTCAGTTCTGTCAGGACTGATCACCTGCCCACCGTCTGTTTTAGGTTCACAAAAAAGAGCGCAGTGAATTTCGAATGTATTTTGGGCGCAGAACTCTTGTGTGAGTTCTAACAAGAGTTTTTACCTTCCTCAACAAAAGACTCAGCGAGACACAATATATCAGAACTGTGTAAATCTCTGTTACCTTGGCAAACAGAAAGAGCTTTTCCTAATGAACTGATTACAAATGCAAATGTAAGTCGAGTAAATTTCAGAAGGGATTTTACGTGATCAAATGAACTTTTACGATTGGCCATAAGAGCTGAGTTGTTGAATTACTCAAACCCTTATTGTTGTGAAAAGTGATTATGAATTAATCTCTCCATAAAGACTGTTTTTCTCCACACGCGCGTCAGGAATTAAGAAGAGAACAACGAAGACGACTGACTGACTGACGCTTGCGTAATCTCACAGTAACCATATTTCCCACGAGCACGGCAGAACGCCATCGTGTTTCTTAAGACAACAAACCAATCCAATTTAAGAAAGAAAAACTAATCCGTTTCCAAACAAATTTGCTGAGCTCAAAAAAAAAAGTTGAACAAAACCGACAAGCTTTTACGCTGTTAAATGGCGTCTTTAAGTACTTCATGAGTCTTATTTTCATCTTTTCAGCGCGAGACAGCAGGTTAATGAATTCTGCCTCCCCGATGAACGTACAGATGTCACATCCAATTTTCCTCACGCTTGACTGAACAATGACATCTGAACGTACAACAATCTGTGCTGCTAAACCCCTGAAGACTGTGAGAGCAAAAACCCCGACTCAGGTGATCAACTCAACACCATCTCTCTCTCTCTTATTCTCTGTGTGTCTCTCACTCATACACTCTAACTTTTGTTTCACACACAACACATTAAGTATACAGCAGTACGCATGGTAAGGAATAATGTGTACATTAAAAGCAGTAAAAGGAGTAAAAATGGACTAAATATCAATCTCTCGTCCAAGATTCAATCTCTCGTCCTCGCTCTCTTTTTCTTTCCCTTTCTTTCTCTTCTCTCATCTTTTTCTTTTGGCGCTTTTCCACTGCATGGTACCGTCAGGTTTAGTACGATTCGGCTCGGTACAGCTCATTTCACTTCGGCTCACTTTGCCTTTCCAGAGCAGTTTAGTAGCGCTTCAAAGTGGATTGGGATTATAAACTTTTCGTTGTGGTTGCGCCGCCTCTACTCCCGTAGCATCATTGTGAACGCGACATAAACACACGCACAACACAGGAGTGATGGAGCATATCGATGGGGGATGGTAGCAAAACAAAATACTGCTAAATACCAGAGAGTTTGGGAAACCTTACAGTGAAGAGCAGACAATGATCATTTGGTTTGCTGGACGGTGCACGAGGGTAAGCTTATGTAGCATTTAGCATTGCGTTAAGTGTCTCAATCTCTATTTTACTGTCACGAAGAATATAAGGAAATGCCAAAATGACGTATTAATATGCATATTTATCTGTTGCAAATCCAATGACGCTGGTAATGATTCTGGTAATGATAATGGCACGTAAATGCCAAGTTCACTCCAAAGTCTAAACTGGAAGGGACTTCATTTGGAATGTTACCCGTGACAGCTCGTGACAGTTCAGTACGAATACGTGTTCTGTTACAGCCCGTTATCAACAAAACGAGTAATCACGGCACACGATGTGAAAAATACAATTGAATAAGAAATGAATACGAAACGAAAAATTTCTATGTTAAATAAATGCCTAGGGTGTTGTTAATGCGTCATATGCAAAATAGAATGCAGTTCACATGACAATAAAACATGTTTGAGGCAGTGTGTCTGAAATATATTCCTACTACTCCAACAGTACATACTGTCACAGGATGCAATCTCTTTAAATATTGAATTTTCAATTTTAAGATACTTTACACATGCAATATTGTAAAGGCAATACACACAAAACACAATAAGGTGGAATAAGGTGCTAAATGAAGGATAAAATATATAGATATTTAAAATTTGCTTCTCTTTATCCCTCTCTCTCGTTCTTGGGTTTTAATAAGCATTAGGAATTAAGGATAGTGTGAAGAAACTCAGTGAATAAACCACCCCAGCAGCTGCAGTTTCATCCCTGTGGAATAGACCACAGACTGTAAATAATGTACGAGGAAAAGATATTACTGTCAACTCCATGTGATATTACACTGCCCGTGTGTGTGTGCTGTTAATTGAGCAACTCCACCAAACTAAATCCATTTTTAAGAGAATAAAAGTGCTGAGGGAAAAACATTACAGGCAAAACAGAGAACATGAGAGTAAAAGAGAGAAATGACTGTACATGCAAGAAACCAAACAGAGCGTTTGTGTTGGTTCACAGGGAAATAAAAACACTTCATCTAAGATTCAAGACAACGAGAAATTAAATGCAACTCTATTTACTGTCCTAATAAAATCTTGCTGGTTTCATAAATAGAAATTATTTGAAAGCGATCTTTCTTCAAAATGTACATTTCTGCTGCAAACCAAGACTACACGTGCCAAACAAAACACTAATATTTAGAGATTACGCAGACGATTCATATTTAAGGTTGTGGTAAACTTACCTTCATGGTCCTTGTCTGATATCCCGACTTTCTTCATCTTCTTGGGTGTTTTCATAAACAGAGGGAATATGGTTCTGAGACCCAAGATGTCCACAAACTTGTGACAGTTATCAGAACCCTCTGGACCGATCATGGCGTAGTCCAGAACCTTCAGTGCACTGACCCGAGACATCTTCTTCTCCCTGGACAGAGACCATGAAGAATAAAACCATAAAAATGTGTTTTGTATACGAGCTAGTCTCGGTTAACCTGCAGTCAAAGAAGTTTTGTTCTTTAACACTGTTATCGAGTTTCTTTTAAAAATGCCTTTGTGTTTCAAATGCACATTTTGGAAAAAAGAAACGTTATAATAACCGCCTCTCTTTTTCTCAAAAGGCCAATTTAATTTGACATATTAATGGATTTACCCTGCAGTATATAGGAGCTAAATAAATGCACTCATTGTGTGTACATCCGTTTCCTGTATAACACACAGAGTTTCAAAAGAGAGACAGACACACACACACACACACACACACACACACAGACACACACACACACACAGACAGGAGGTGAAATCAACACCACCATCACAAACAACACAGAAATATGTTACAGGTGTTAAAGGAGGAGGTGAAGGAAATGTGGAAACTGTAGTTTTTAAATAACTACAAGTCTGTCCTTCAGAGTTCAAAGTGTTAATGTTACATCCAACTAATACTCAAACTGTAAAAACACTTGCTAACACTATATAGAGGTGAACGCTTGTCTTGTGCATCAGCAAAATGAAGAAAACAAAGAATTAAAGGTCGAGATGAGTCGTGTGACATGTGCATGATTTAGAAGAGGGTTTTCACACGTCTGAAATGAGATTGAGATAAGATTGATTCAGCGTTCACCACCAAGATTATCGCTGAGGTTGTGTGCTGTGACATCACATAGCATTAGGCATGTGCCGGATACCGCATTCAAGGTATACCGAGGTTCGACAGAGGCAACATTTGCTGTGATACCGTTACTAGGGTAGGAGCTATGTTTACACAAAAATAAAAAATTAAATCATATAATTCGTTCGATGTTTACACAAAAATATATATTTTGTATTTTTAAGGCTTTGTCTTTCCCTGACAATTATGTTGAACATGTTGGTTAAAACTAAAATGTATTGTGTCCAGTTGAAAAGTTGTTGTTTGTATATGCAGACATTTGAAACACATTTTTAAGTGTTGTAATTGCAATACAGTGAAACCGTGGTACTTTTGCGTATGGTGGTCATACCGTCAAAATCTCATACCGACCCATCGCTCCACAGCATCATATTTTACTCAACAACAAACACAAGCACATGAACTCTGATGACATACCTGAGCATGAGGTTCATAAGCTGAAGCCCCTCCCCCCTCAGGAAACGATCACGATTGGCTGGAACCATGAGACAGGAACAGAGGGCATCAAACAAGTTCTCCATCATTTCCTGTTCCTCCGCTGTGGACGGATTGTGACGTTTAAACACCTGTGAGGAACATGTAAACGGGTTAAATTTACGCCTGCACAGCTTGTCAGCAGCCCAGGATGATAATTCTAACTATAAAGATAAAATGTCAAAAATCGGTAGAAGTTTAAGGGAACAGTGATCACCAAATTGTCAAAAATCAATTGTGAACATTAGATGAGTTTCTCTCCGGTGACCTTTAATGAGTTGCTGCCCACGTACAGCGTCTGTCACTCACACGTCTGCATTAGACGCCAGCTGCCTATATAGGCCGTAGACAGCCTGCACACTACAGTTTATAAGAGTGCTTGAGCGAGCGAGAGAGAGAGAACATCTTACTGAAAGCTGCTGCAGTAGAACGTCAATGCCGTCTATTTCTCCCAACAGCTCCCTGGTTTCTGTGAGAGAGATAAATGATAAATGTGTGAACTCAATGCACTAATAATAGGAGAGAGAGAATGAGGGAGAAACAGAGAGAGAAAAGATGATAAATGTAAGAGCGCAGTGCAGTGATAATGGAGAAGAGAGCGAGAGAGACAGAAAGAAAGGAGAGGGGGATAAGATCTGCTATTGAGAACAGAGTAACAGACCAAAAGAAATATTTACAAACCAGAGCACAAGAAAACCAATACAACCCACAGTGTGAACAGAATATTGTGCCTGTACGTACAAACCTGACTCGAATACTTCATGTGTAATCGAGAATCATAAAGTCTGATACTAAAGCCCATTTCACAACAACAATTTCCATGCAATTCCACCTAAAGCATTTTTCAGACACATGACCCAAAGCTCAGATCTTATTGGTCAGTTAGTCTTTATTTCCTGCACAACAAACTTGGAAAATAAGTCCACCAGAAACAAAGGGACAAATGTTACTGTGTGGTGCGAGTCTTGTTAATATGAAAAATACTCAAAGATAACACTTTTCTAAGAGTCCAGCATTATAGAAGCATTCTAAGTGCATTATGATTCAGACATAAAAACATTATAATATCTTCTATTGATAAATAAACAAAACAACACTTTGAATTTGTCCGATCATACGATGTAGTGAGATATTATGCAATGAAATGAGATTTATAATACATTATAACAATGGTAACCATGTAGAGTTTACCAAGTGTCCTAAATCATCACACAAGTTATAATAATAGTAAGTAATTGTTTATCAGATGATACAAGATATAATGTTCGCTATAAGGCATTATGCATGTATTATCAATCGAAGATTTCTTCCATATTCTCCACGTTTAAGGAACGGTTCGCCTTATAAAATAAAAATTCTGTCATCATTTACTCGCACTAAGTGATTTTCTTTCTCTTCAGAACAACATGAAAGAAAAATGTTGATAACCAAAAACCATCGGTCCCTATTGACTCCAAACCAATGCAAGTCAATGGAGACCAACAGCTTTCAGTCACCGACATTTTCCAAAATATCTTCTTTTGTGTTGTTCTGCAGAAGAAGGAAAGTCATGGAGGTTTGAAATGACAAGAGGGCGTGTAAATAACAACAGAAATCTCATTTTGAAGGTGAACTATCCCTTTAAGATTTTGAATAAATCCCCCAAAACATCCAATCAAACGCAGTCAGTATCCATGAAGTGTTTTACTTACTGTCGTTGTTTTGCAGAAGGATGGCCAGTATTTCACTGCAGTACAGCTTATTGGCATCAAAAGGCATCTTCGCCTGTTCGGAGAAAAACAAGGAACGGGTGATTTCAATTGGTTTGGCAGCTGTGTCCCATTCAATCTGTGTGCCGTGTTTCTATTGTGAGCCTGCTGTCGGAGCGCTGGATTCATCGGGTCTTCAGGGAACATTAAGACTCAAAGCACAACAGCATGAAGCTCTTATTTCAGTTGAAATCCCAAGAGAATTACACTTCATGTGGAGCAAAACTGTGAGTTACAACAGCGTGCCTACAGCTCTTATTAAAATCTCAAATTCAGAGTTAAATCCCTCATTATATATGGACAACTTCGCACATAATGGCATTAAAGCATATATTAAAATTGTATAGATTTTGTGATTCTGTTTTTCTATTGGTCAACATCACAGAGGACAAAAAAATTGTTGGGAGGCTTTGGACATCTCACCTTGATTCTCTTTAACAGCCACTGCATTAAACCCTGCTGGGCCGCTTCTGTGCACAGACCGGGCCGAAATTCAGCCATGTTCTCGATCACCGCTGCCAGAGAGAAAGAGAGAGATAGAGAGTTTACTCCATGGTTGTCAGACACACAGTTTTATGAATCGTGTTGTACTGTGACCCAGTTTTTGAAGTGTCTGCTTCACCTAGTTGCCATGATAACTGATGCAGACAAACTGCAGTGAGATCAGACCTCTGAACACAACCACATCCAGATCAACACAACACATACATGTTTAAAAACACTAAGCACACACATCTGTGAGCCATCTGGTCTATGAAGTGTGATGCTACTGTACTGTTAAGCTTGATGGAGACGAAGAAGACCGTCTGATGCTTTGATATCTGCGTGAAGGACGTATGTACTGCATTTATGCCATCATCAGTTTGGTTTAGTGCACAATTACATGAGAGCAAACAGGCAGCAAAAAGTTGAGGATGCACGATTCATACAGCGTTTCAAAAAATATAATTTATAAAATGCAATTTCAAAAGAACAACAGCAGACACACTTTGTAATATTGATTTTATAAATGCACTTTGATTTATCTAGTAAAAATCTGAAATAATAGCCCGACAATAACAGGCAGAAACGATTTTTTTATTTATTTCTGAGCCCAGGGGACAGAGAGTAAGAAAGAGGTAGAGAATGTGTCTATATGACACACCACAGGGGAGTTTTTACTCTTCTGTGTTATAAAAGACACCTGATAACTCAATCACTCAGAGCGAGAGAGAGCGAGAGAGAGAGTGAGAGAGAGAGAGAGAGAGAGAGAGAGAGAGAGAGAGAGAGAGAGAAAAAGACAGAGATAGATAGAGAGAGACAGAGAGAGTGATAGAGATAGAAAGAGAGAGGGAGGGAGGTAGAGAGAGAGAAAAAGACAGAGATAGAAAGAGAGAGATTACAGAACAACTGGAACGACACATTGAATCAGGGAGTGAGACATTGAGGAAATGTGTCATATCAATCCTTTCAGTCTTTTATCTCTCTCTGCAGAATCAAAACCAAAGTGTGTGTGTGTTTTACCTAAGGTGTTGTAAACTCCGTCAGCCTCCTCCTTCACCGTCTCATCCAGACGCTCCATATTCTGCACCATGAGAGCTACGACCTGACCTTCCAACTAAAACACACACAAACATAAGCTTTTAAAAGCTTTTCTTAACAAATTCAATGTCTGATTCACTAACGAATGTTCAAACTGAATCTTGGCAAACGCTGGATTTGGAGATGGTTTAAAACTGATAGATGGTGTGCTCCCAGCGCTAAAAGATATATATATAAAAGAAATATTTTCCTGTGGCTCAATGGTTAGTCAGGCGCTAGCTTTGCCAAGGTCATGGGATCGTTGCCAGAGTTATTGCACAGACTGAGAAACATCATGTGTAAATGTTCATAAAAGAAAGTATGTCTGTGTTTTGTTGGCAATCGGCGCATGCGTGCATGACGTAAACAACAGGAAGGGATAATGTGATGATGTGTTGTGGGCTCGTGCTGTAGTTCTGTCCCTCCTGCCCGCCCCCAGCAGCTCATCTTTTTCCAGAAATAATCGTACGCTGTAGCTTTCTTTTATAGATCAAACTAAATACTCTTCCAAGATATGACATGTTCAATACTACTGTATAGGTTCTCAAGATTAATATGAGATTGGCAGAAGCTGCGTGTGTTACCCCCATCTTTAATCATGACAAGCCACGTTTAACAGTGTAAAGAAGTCAGAATGCATGAAATAGGATTCAACCCCTTAAACACGTCTAAATATTAACAGTGATAAACAACAAAGACAAATACAAAACCTTTCATGCGGCACAGCAACATTTACATTTATTAGATGCTTTCATCAAAAGTGATTAAAAATGAGAAAGTATTTAAAATTTTGTCATTTAGGAAAATATCAAAGCGACGACTTAATGAACAGATTTACGGACAAACCGTTGGGCTAAAATGAACCAGACTGGCTTAACACTCATTTGTAATTCAACGCATCTCTTTTACACAGAATTCTGTATTTCTGAGCACAGGAGTAGTGACTTAGATATGTGTTAACAATTATTCAGAAGTGTGA
Organism: Triplophysa tibetana; assembly: GCA_008369825.1. NCBI lineage: Eukaryota > Metazoa > Chordata > Actinopteri > Cypriniformes > Nemacheilidae > Triplophysa > Triplophysa tibetana. The sequence continues at coordinate 2,115,243 of CM017912.1, forward strand.
ATGCACAAAAGCTTAAATATTATCCGGCATAAATCAGACCCGAATTTATCTCTGATTGTTTTTTGTTTCCTCTCTGAGTCTGATGGAAAAGCTTTTTTAATAACTGTCTGATGTTCTCTCTCTCTCTCTCTCTCTCTCTCTCTCTCTCACTCGTGTGAAAATGTCAGACTAATAAACAGCTGAATCTCGCACACAGTGAATCATGTCAATAATGCCGGCGGCGTGTGACCTGCTTACACTCGTGAATCAGGCGGCAGCTCCTCGAACACCACAGATGAGGACTTTATTTCTCATTATTAATAAATATGATTGATATTAAGACTCACCAGACCATCGACGAGCACCTCTGCTCCCTCCTCGCTCTCGTGAAGTGTGTCGATGTCTGTCAGCTCCTGCAGGAGATCCACCACGGCAATACTGATATGTGACTCATGTTAAGTTCTTACTGACAGTTCACAGAGGTATTATGTTTGTTTATTTTAAATGATGTTTCTCAAAGAGGATTCAATAACATATCGGCTGGATATACACATGTAAATGCTAATAATGTTCTATACTGAAGGCATGTTGTGGATTATCGCTTGAATCTGTTGCTCAGGATATCAGTGTTGTCATGACTAAGGAGACCCAGCAGAGATTGAACCGCGTTCAGCTCCACCAGCAGATGGTACAGCTCTGGAATCGTGGCGACAACGTGCATCTCCTGGATGATGTCATTCAGGTCGAGCTCCGCCTCCATGAACCTGCCACAGGATGATGGGAAGTGAGGTCATCATTGCAAGCCACCATGCGAGTATGAATTTTTTGCAAAAATCTCTGATACTCACTTCTCGGGGTTGTCCGGAAATTTGATCCTCAGCTCCTGGTTTTTGTACGATCTCTTCTCAAAGGTCAAAATCATTTTCTTCACGGTGCCCTCATCCACCGGCTCCGCCTTTCAACACAGGGCAAATCACGAGGTCAAAGGTCAGATCTGTTCTCCGTACACTTAAAGTAAACCTGTGCTCGTACGATCTCACCTCGGGATCTTCTCCATCCTGATCCATCAGGTTTTCCAGAATCCTCTCCCCCTCTCCTCCTCTCTGATCCTCACTGTCAAATTCAGCCCTGGCTGCAAGGCGTCCGGCGTCCCGACCAGACGTCTTCGGTTTGCTTCTGGACTCCTCTTTGCTGTCCTCATCTCTGGATCTCTTTGCACCTCTGTCAGGCTGAAAGAAAACAGATCACATGATTGTAATGGTGGGGC